>CM017566.1:2097637-2120699 GCA_007844125.1 Sinonovacula constricta | reverse complement strand
GATTAGATAAAATAACAGCGGAAATTTTAAAAAGCTCTTACGAAGTAATAGCACCTTGTTTATTGAAACTATATAATACAGTTTTTACAAGTGGAAATTACCCTAGCTCATGGGGCGAAGGAATAATAACTCCAATATTCAAAGGCGGTAATCCCGACGATAGCAAAAACTATCGCGGTATAACACTTATAAATATAATTGCAAAGGTCTACTCACAACTTTTACTAAACCGGTTAACAAAATGGAGCGTTAAACATGAGAAAGTAATAGACAACCAATATGGATTTCAAAAGGGAAAATCCACAGCCGATTGTATCTTTATTTTACACTCACTCATTTATAAAACCCTTCAAAGTCACAAAAAACTATATGTCGCCTTCCTCGACTGGGAGAAAATGTACGATAGGATAGATAGATATTACCTATGGCAAAATTAATAAGCGAAAAAGTAAGTTCTATAATGATAACAGCTATAAAGTCTATGTAATTGTGTAAAGTCATGCATACGATACAAGGGACATAAATCTAACTTCATTGACTCAAAAATTGGCGTGAAACAAGGGACCCTTCAAGTAGTTTACTTTGTCTCCTATTCCTTAATGATATATTAGAACATATAAACTCAGATGTAGATGGTATTATGACACTTGATGATGTAAAGATATTCCTTCTATTATTCGCAGACGACGCGGCGCTCTTCGCACAAAACCCACGTTCTCTACAATCAATGTTATGTGATATTGAAACATATTGTGTAGAATGGGGCTTAAAACTAAATGTCAATAAGACAAAATGTATGATTTTTGAACAAGGACGATCAACGAATTACGATTTTTACATCTATAACACACGAATAGAGCTTGTTGATTCCTTCAAATATTTAGGAGTCACCTATTTAAGAAATAAATGGAACAGAACACAAAAGAGAATAGCGTCTCACGCAGCAAGTTCATTACATAACCTATTTAAACATGTAATCAACTTGATCTAAAAACTTCACAGAAACTCAAATTATTTGATTGTCTTATTTCACCAATACTAAACTACTCAGCAGGCGTATGGGGCTATTGTAGCTCTAAGGAAATTGAAAATATACATACTAAGTTTTGCAGAAAGTTATTATACGTAAAGAAAAGTACAAACTTAAACACCCTATATGGAGAATTAGGTAGAGTGCCTATGTTTGTACAGCGTAAAATAATACTGATTAAATATTGGACAAAAATTATCACAAAACATGAAAATAGCTTGTTATATAAAACATACGAAATGTTAAAACGCACTGTAGATAACGGATGTATCGATAGTAGTAATTGGGCTTACCAAATAAAACTTATGCTAGAGCGTATTGGACTCGGCAATGTTTGGTTAGAGCAACAAAGTTCACCACTCGTAATGCAACAAATAGAAAGACGGATATACGATAATTATTACCAAACGTGTATGCAAACATAAATAATACACCGAAACTAGAAACATATTGCATATTTAAACATAATTTTGAATTTGAAGAATACTTGGACTATATTAATGATAAAAAATACGAATAGCTTTAACAAAAATCAGAGTATCTAGTCATGATTTACTTATTGAAGTAGGAAGATATACCAATATACCGAGAAATCAACGCATTTGTCAAAATTGTACTATGAATGTTGTAGAATCCGAATATCATTTTCTTTTAGTTTGCAATAAATACAGAGATATAAGAAAACAGTTTTTAAAACCATATTTTTGCCACTGGCCAACTTTACAAAAGTTTAAAACACTTTTATGTAATAAATCTCGAATTGTCCAGAAAAGTATAGCTAAATATTTGTGCTGCTAATAAGCTACGTAATCAATTAAATTAATATTATGTAATAACACTATATTTGTACTTGTATTTTCACATTGTTTAAAATGATGATTTATAGTCATTATTGCTTCTCTGTAAATTTCTTGTCTTTGTGAATTTATTTCATGTTGTTGCTATAAATGTATGTACATTTAATGCAATAAACTTTATGTTATGTTATGTTATGTTATGTTATATTCTAACAAGCATCTCAGTTTGAAATTAGAATAAAGCATGTCATTATTAAAGAACAGTGGGATGGCCAATTAAAGGATTTCGCGGCTTTTGTCAAAGCGTTTGTTATGAAAATCAAGGGGTATAGAAATAATTATTGATGCAATTTGTAAGGATAAATAGTTTGTTTGGTTCATAGGTTTATTTATGACTGACAGCAAAGAAAATTATCTGGTTTTTGATGATTGTCTTTCAGTATTTAATTACAGTGTTGTTTTATAACTCTTTGGTTTAATCAACGTCGAAAATGGATCTATAACAATTGTCCCGCCCTACAAACAACGGACTGAGAATTGTCCGACCCTGCAAAACAAGTAACTGAGAAATGTCCGGCCCTGCAAATCAACCAACTGAGAATTGTCCGACCCTGCAAATTTCACTAACTGAGAAATGTCCGGACTGAGAATTGTCCGGACCCCCTATAGTTTGGCCCAAACAATCACAGTATTGCAAAATCGTACTTTTTAATGAAATGTTAACCAAAGGAAAATAGCTTATAATGTTACCAAAAGCTATCAAAAAATGTGAGATGTATATAAAAAAAAGTAAAAAGAAAAAAAACGAGGACCTCATCACTTTACAATTTATTTGCATTTTCCAGCTCGTGTTGCGCCGCACCCTGCATGGTCAAGCTAATTTACTTCTAACTGATGTGGCGCCGCCTTAACGTACCCTGCATGGTCAAAATAATTTAACTTCTAGCTCATGTGGCGCCGCCTTAACGTACCCTGCATGATCAAATTTATTTAACTTCCAGCTCATGTGGCGCCGTCTTAACGTACCCTGCATGGCCAAACTAATTTAACTTCTAGCTCATGTGGCGCCGCCTTAACGTACCCTGCATGGTTAAAATAATTTAACTTCCAGCTCATGTGGCGCCGCCTTAACGTACCCTGCATGGTCAAAATAATTTAACTTCCAGCTCATGTGGCGCCACCTAAACGTACCCTGCATGGCCAAAATAATTAAATTTCCAGCTGATGTGGCGCCACCTAAACGTACCCTGCATGGTCAAAATAATTTAAATTTCAGCTGATGTGGCGCCACCTAAACGTACCCTGCATGGTCAAAATAATTTAACTTTCAGCTGATGTGGCGCCACCTAAACGTACCCTGCATGGCCAAAATAATTAACTTCCAGCTGATGTGGCGCCACCTAAACGTACCCTGCATGGCCAAAATAATTTAACTTCCAGCTGATGTGGCGCCACCTAAACGTACCCTGCATGGTCAAAATAATTTAACTTCCAGCTGATGTGGCGCCACCTAAACGTACCCTGCATGGTCAAAATAATTTAACTTCCAGCTCATGTGGCGCCGCCTTAACGTACCCTGCATGGTCAAAATAATTTAACTTCCAGCTCATGTGGCGCCACCTAAACGTACCCTGCATGGCCAAAATAATTTAACTTCCAGCTGATGTGGCGCCACCTAAACGTACCCTGCATGGTCAAAATAATTTAACTTTCAGCTGATGTGGCGCCACCTTAACGTTCCCTGCATGGTCAAAATAATTTAACTTCCAGCTGATGTGGCGCCACCTTAACGTTCCCTGCATGGTCAAACTAATTTAACTTCCAGCTGATGTGGCGCCGTCTTGACGTACCCTGCATGGCCAAACTAATTTAACTTTCAGCTCATGTGGCGCCACCTTAACGTTCCCTGCATGGCCAAAATAATCTAACTTCCAGCTCATGGATTTATGCAATTCTTCGCCTTGAAGAAGAAGAAGAAGAAGAAAAGAAGAAGTGCGGCGAAGCCGATTAATGTTGGTGAAATAAAGATTTTAACACTGTTCTTGTTTTTTCTGTATTCTCCAGTTTATAACCTGTGGCAACTAATGCAATTAATTACATTTCACTGGCGTACATGCTTACCCTAATACATTTGAGCATTTAGTCAAACACATCGCAAGTGACAGTTTTCTCGTGTCTAGAGTTCATCTCTAATGACGACATCATGTTACATTTTCCGCTAACCGACAGCTTAACATTCGTTAACAAACTTAGAATGTCTTCGGCATTAATCACAGATGACCGTTATAACGGTCAACTATCATGTATCAATTACTATGGGAGATCTATGATGTATCGTTAAGGTGCACGTGGGTTGGCAATCGGAGCGCCTCGTGTAATTCCGCCTTCCTGCATTTATATGGTAAAACGGTCATCACGGAAGGGTTCTGATAAGCGGGGCAATCGCGATGAGAAGGTCACTGAAAAATGTCCGAAATGTCCCTTGAATACGCTGGTCAAGTTTAGCGCATGACGCATTTTGACTGAATCACCCCCTGGCTAAATATTAGTGAAGAGTTGTAATCGGGAAATTCTTTTTAATACGGAAGTTTCACTGTGTTTTATGTCAAAACGTTAACGCCTGTAAACGTCGCGTTTATTTTAAGCATTTACGTTGCGATTTACGCTATTAGTGTTTTGCTGGTATGTTGGAGGAGACTTGTTTGTAAACAGTACTCATTTAACTTCAGGTGCAATAATTTGTACAGTGACTTCTGATAGGAAGGACTTATAATGAACGTCATTTTATACATTGCAGGTAATATTACTTATTTCTATAGAATGTCATTGACTATTTTTGTATTGAAAAAAATGTCATTAGTTTACGCTTATGCTGAACCGAGTAACATTAAAAGATTATATCATTATCTATTGCAAGAGTTGTACAATGGAAATAGACACAATCATTCCTGTCATACTGCTTCATAATTTGTGATTTCTTTTCAATGTTCGCATCTTCTCTCAACAGACATGTACGCTTTATTTTGCATTAAAGCTGAATTTTTTAATAAAATAAATAACAACTTAACAGAAAACAATTTATTCTCTGTTGTTTTTGTTTTTTTATGTTTTCATAGACATATCACATCAGGTATTAGTTCCTGGGAGGGCATTTTAGATTGAGCCAACCACGTTTAAATAATATGGAAATAAAACAAAATACTGACAACAGACTTATCGAAATGAAAACTTAGCTTTCTTGATATTTTCTGCTTAAGAAGTTATATCAGTGTTAAACAGGTCGTGAGCTGCTTGTGTGAACCTGAATACCAGAGTGGCATTATTTTGTAAATACTACAATTAACACAAACAGTATTTCTTCAATTTTTCGATAACTGTTGCCTACTTAAACAATATTTACGAAAATTAAAGGCCTTTCTTACAATCGAAGTCTAGATTATTTATCCAATTTGGTATTGAACGATATGATCTTGGTACATGTATTAAAAAGGAGTATAGATAGTTTCCATGTGATTTCATAGGTACTGACAAGACAGTTTAAGGCAGCCATCTTTGAAAACAGAAGCTAATGCAGGCAGAAAACTGGAAATATGTGCTGTATTCAATTCAACACTGTCTTTTTATTTTTCAGTCTATTTTACTGAATTTTATAACAAATTTAACAGCTTTTATGAAGTATTTTAAACATCAAAACAATATTTTGATAGCTTAAAAGGTACAAAAAATACAACCAAATTAAGATACACTGTTAATTTTGTTTAAGTATGAGCCAATAATTTTATTTATTTCTGTGTATTTATTCTTTGCGCATTTATCAATTTTAAAATAATGTATTTTAAAAATATGAATTTCAGGAGCTTTCCCATTGTGCATAGCTTTTAATCTTTTTTTGGACCAAAATGAAGAAATTACAAGAAAATAAAATCTACGCTTCTACACAATTCTTCTGAAAATCCCTTGACATTGCCATCAAATATGGCTGCCAAGATAATGGATCTTCACTGGAGAGAAACTATATAATACGTGCAATTAGACAAATATTTACAAAATGGTTTTATTGTTGTAAAAATTACAAATGCGGACCAATGTCACGTGTACAGACGATTGATTTAGTTCAGTAAGTCCTAAAATTATGAAATTATATTAGCATGTATATTTGTGCCTTTTTGCTTATTGGCTCATATTTTTGTGTTAACAGTCTAATAAAACTGTATACTTAAGCAACACGTCCAATTTGCATTTACTATTTTCAAGTAAGTACTGGTTCTACCCAGGAAGTGGACAGTAGAGAGGGATTTATTAAGTTAAAAGAACTTGTTTCCCAATCGACTATAAATAAATAGGTTTAAACTAAAGATGATAGGTCCCAGGCTAATACGAAACTAATGAGGAATATCAGTCAACGTTACAGGCGAAAACTGCCATCTTATTTAAAGGCAATGTTCTGTGATGTAGAAGAATTTTTGCAGACTTTCATCTCCATCTTTTAGCTCTCGTGCTGCTAATAAACCACGTGACAAGCCAAAATATGAACATGCCGAATCAACAAGGATCCAATACATTCAACAATCAGCCGCAACCAGGCATGCCGGGAAGCAGCACGTTCAATAACCAACCACAGCCGGGTACCAACACGTTCAATAACCAACCACAGTCGGGTACCAACACGTTCAATAATCAACAACAGCAGGCATTGCCGGGCACCAACCAACAGCCCCCGATGACAAATCAAAACATGCCCCCAATGTCGCCCGAGGAGAGAAGTCAGATGACATGTGCGCAGGTAAACAGGAAGAGAATAGTAAATGACTAGCTCTCAACCAATTAAAATCGTTGAACGGTCGTAACTTCAGTACTTCCGATTTAATAATATCGATCAAAACATACATATTTGTACTAAACATGATAAATGATCACTAACATCACCACGGGGTGTTGATTGCACATTTGTTGTTAAAGACATGCATAATGTATAATGTATAATGCTCCAATTGTTTCAATGCGATGAAATATGAGTGAACACCTTTTTGACAATTTAAAGTAATCTTAATAGCATACAGTTACTTAATTAAGTCCACAGACAAGGTCACTGCGGCAGTTTAGGAGATGCCGACAATTTCCCTCCAGGACGTCACTTTTTAATCGGACAAACCTCCCTCTGACATCTTTTTCAACCGTACAGCTCCTCAGATACCAAATTATTGCAAACACCAATTGACGCTCGATGGCCAAATTGTAGCCGGAAATATACATTATATAAAAGTTTATATGGGTGAAGGCATTAATAAGGAAAGTGTCGAAATGAATAGAAGCTTTGGCAACTTTCATTTTCAGATACGAACAGTGTAAGAAAATATCCCATCAAAGTGAAACAACTAACAATAC
The DNA here is from genome assembly GCA_007844125.1 of Sinonovacula constricta. Lineage (NCBI taxonomy): Eukaryota > Metazoa > Mollusca > Bivalvia > Cardiida > Solecurtidae > Sinonovacula > Sinonovacula constricta. Next base: position 2,113,487 of record CM017566.1, on the reverse strand, counting down.
ACTTAACCTCCTGTATCAGAAGTAAATAACTGTAATTACAAGACGTACAGTGATAAATATATTGGAAATACAACAAGTCCGGTCGATTGCAGACCTTGGTATTTTCGCATATGATAAACAGTAAGGACATCTTGGAACACAAAAGTAACATTTTCCAAAACGAAGCAAATCTTCAAATGTAGTATTTTCATGCAAATTTTATGTATCGATATCCTAAAATAAAGATGTAATAAGCCGAGGATTTATCTCCATATGACGTGTAATCAAAAACAAGACAGACAATATCCCGAAGCTCAGACTACTTTCTAATCTCACGTAAAGAGCAATTGAGACTGGTCTAGTAACATCAGTGATATAGCTATACTGTAGAGATAGAGAGACAAAACTCCAACGGTGACTATTCAAATTATGGCCTTAACACAAATATTGTCTCAACGGATTGTCCATAAGTGGAAAAAAAATCTGTAATTAGCATGTGGTTTAATACAAATCCCTCGATTTGTCATTTACATTTCTATATTAATGTGTCCATACTTAGGTGCCATGTTGACATAACTCCACTCTTTCTAATATCGCAAAAAGAAAATAGATGAATAGATGGTACATGAAACCGTTAGTTCCCTGGGGCAGGTAAAGAAAGCAAACCTTTCACTTTAAAATTTGTGAACTAAAGGCACATCGTGCGTGGGATCGACTTGTTAAGGTTTTTGTCTGTTCCTATGAAAGTGGTTCCCTTAACGCATTGTTTCTGAAATCGTTGTATTAAATAGTATTCGTTAACCACAATTTGATGATTCATAAAATATAAATACGCAATAATACATTAAAGATACGTAATAGCTCCCCGGTACACTCTTCCTCGACTGTTACAACCCTATACACTCTACCCCGAGTGGTTGATCCTGGTGCACTCTTACTCGGGTGTTAAATCTCCAAATTCATGTAAATGATTGCCTCGACAATCAAGTATTTCGTTTAACTTTTCTAATCTCTGTCAGGCGGTTAAAACGATGTATCCGGCAGTTTTTAGTAAAAAAAAATTTTAATAACCAAAAACCGGGTTAGTTGCATGAAAAGATACAGCGAAATGATGTCCATTGATGCCCTAAATCTGTGTAAACAGTGAAGCAAAATTATTCACTTACCATTTGCAAACAGCTGAGCCACGCTGCAGAGAATGTTATTTTTAAACTAAGAAAACAACATGGCAATTTACTTTTGAGATCAGGTTACATCGTCATCCAGGTCGTCTGTCCTGACGTCTGTATTTATTTTAGCAGAGATCCCTATTGTAGAGTAGGGATTATAATGATTACTCGAGTACTCGATCGGGAGATTATACTCGAGAATTAAAACCACTATTCGAGTACTCGGTAAAATGGGGAAGTAGACTTAAATTAAGAAAAAATAACTTAAATTTATTTTTAAAAGCTGTCTTTACGGTAGACTGGTCTCTAGCCAATTGCTGTCAACTTTTATCACTTAATCACGATCATTTTTAACACGCATCATGACATGTAGACCATGTAAACCTTGGTATAATCCTTTCTTGTGATTTTCTAGTTTATTACAACACATCTCAAATATTCTCAATATGTAGCATATAGAAAAATAAACTTGGTATTTTCAGCAACAATCAGCGGTTATACGCGTGACATCATTATGACGCAGATTTAGCGATAATATTCCCTTCATAAAACATCCACGAAATTCAACCATAAATCATTCTTTATCAATGAACGTCGCGTGGTGTTAGTATTGTATATTGACAGTTTACATACGGAATTTATTTGCAACACAGGAGGTGAGGAAGTGTTTCCGGAAATCTGTCAAACTTAGCGATTTCTGTTTTGCCAACTATCAACACAAGTGAAATGTCGTTTGCTTACTTTCATTTGAAATTACTAACATTTGATATGTTCGTTCTCTTAAACAGTTCAATTATTTGAAAATTTATACCACTAGCGGAATGATCCAAACTAACAGAAGATTTGAATCTCGTGTGCTACATTTCCTCCTTGTTGAGCCTACTAATTAGGTCGTGAATAAACCTTTCATGTTGTTATCGTTAGTTATTTAAAACAAAATTGTCAATGTTAAAATGAAAGTACATATGTCGTTTGTTGTAGTTTGATTGGTATGCTAGAAGTTTGAGTTGAGGTGACTTAACCGGGAAATCTAATTAATGGCACGGCCTCAGTGTACAATGCGGCTACTGTACGCGACTATGTTTCCATACGCAGGGTAATATTGCGGACAAAATCGGGCGGTCGTATTAAATGAAAATAATTTTGGCCATGGGTATGTTGTTGGCAAACATGCCGTGGTTTGTATTTGAGATGCTAAAAATGTATGCGCATCTCAACTCCCAACCATGTTATTTTTGCCAACAGCCTACGGACGGTCAAAATTATTTTCATAAATATATGTTGTTGTGTTTATAGACCTTTCATATTTCATATTTTCATATTTTCATATTTCCTTATTGTAAAATGCATTAATGATTTCCCAGCATTTAAAAAGATTATTATGTACGACAACGAATAATGCATAAATAACAATTCAGAGACTTGCTGCTTTGATTATTATCTTACATTTCTCCATCAGGCCGGCCGTACGGCGGTGTCTCAGTGCTTCCAGTCAAAAACGGCAACTTCCAGATGATGACCGTGATTGCCCTCCTGTCCAATGGTACACAGGCCAGCTAACCTGCCAACCCCGAGCAGGTTCGGGCCAACCTCTGCAGGTACGTGATCATTGTGAGAACCAGGTCTAATGTGGGTCAACAAAACATTTTGTCGAAAAGGATACATTATACTCACACTTATACGTTTTGAATGTATTAACCTGTGATTTTTGATATTGTTTGCCGACATTTTTATAGTTAAGTACGAGCTATAATGCTAGGAAATATCTCGTTATTGCCAATATCTACGATAGTGGAACACATGGCAATTCGGTATAATAATTAGAGAAAATCCAATTAAATATTTGAATGGGATTATAGATTCACAGTTAATAAATCAGTTAGTAATGTCGCCATTAACACGATGCATGCGGATGTTTTATGTTGTTTGGTTTTGTTGGAGTTTTTTTAGAACAGTTCATTGGGACACGTTGAAGGTTGTCTTTATCGCAATATACATAAACTGGCATAATGGTCATTTTGGGGGAAATATTTAAAAAAAATCAAACTCTTCATTTAAAAAATATTAGACAAGACAGTTAAGCTAACGCAGGTATAAGGAATGTTAAGACACAGACACTCGTCCTCACATACACACCGAAGCATACGCTTGCACACACACAAAACCACACACGCGGACACACACAAACATACGGATGTATCCAAATTCAAGATGTACATTCGTCACCACCCTCTTAAGTGCTTTATCAAAAGTGTTAGAAGGCTTAAATAAATGTTTCATCGTTCACAAGGGTCTTGCCATGTGCTATTATTTAACCCCTGTTGTCCATCGTTAATGGGTAGAGAAGGAAATTATAGCTGAAAGTATATATATATATGGCGTGTACTATTTCATATCTTATTAATGATAACAATTCAAGGGTGACACCGGCCATTGTTGGACAATTCCAACGGTGACGTCACTAGGCAGTAATTAGGCAAATAATTGAGGAATATGAACTCATTCTAAGGTTAAGTACAACAAGTAGCACATAGAGGCAGCAGACTTTTTGGCATGTTGGTCGTTTTTTATGTGAATAACTGTTGTCACCATGCCTCATGTATATAGAGACAGAGCGCTATAGTATCATGTTTAAACAAAACAAATCAGTCGAGTTAATCTCCTTGGAGTATATTTGTCAATGAGTTATTGGCACGATATAACCAAACGTCACAGTAAAGGTATTTTTAAAATTTTATAATTTACAAATGTAAAGATTGTAACTATATTTGTTGCTTTGTTTATTTTTTTTTTTAAATTTGGCCTTTTATACTTACTGGAGTTTAAAATTGATCACGATTGATGTTTATAAAATCACAGGTAGATTTATTCAGCATTTATATTTTACGAGTTTACACTGTACATGAACAAGTCAACAATGATCATATACAAACAGAAACACAGAAACGACACCTTGGTAGATCAACATGTTATTTGTACGTTGCTTAACTCCATGAATGTCGTGTTTTATTGGATGTATATGGCTTTCGATTGCCTGGGGACATAACACATTATATACACTAATTCAGAATACATGACCCTGGCTGTCAATATTTGATTGCCTGAAATTTTTATGTTAAACTATAACCGCTCTACTTCATGTATGCGAGTTAAAGCCATGTACAGTTTTAATAACCATACTATAATTCCTCTCTATGTCCTGTAACTAATGTTAGAGTTGGGGCAATGTGAGAGACAGAACAGAGCACGTCGTCACAAAACAGCACACATTATTCGAAGTGCGCAATGCACAATGTACAACGTCCTTTCGATACTCACAAAGTTCAAAGTCTTTTTCAAATTTAAAAATAAATCAGCATTTTTTTAAGTTTCTGGAAAAACGTGTAATATCATACGGACTAATTCTAATTATTTGCCACCAGCCCTTTGGATCTTTTTTTCATATACATATATTGATAAAAAGTCAAATGTATTCCCTTTGACAATCCCAGTAATAAATGAAAGACACATTGTGGATTACATAATTATGCTCTCATCCCTATTTCGGATGTAACAGCATAATCAGTTGTATGCAACATCATTTTTGCTAGACCCCGCGGAAGATAGTATACATCCTGACAAGATAGCAGCGGTAAGACCTGACTTATCTGGATTTACACTCATTTTAAAAATATGATCAGGATAAAAGTTTAAACGATGTTAAACACTAACAACAAATCATCCTCTCCTCGACAGCGTCCAGTCCCAAATATTCTCGTGCATCTTCACCAACATCCAGCGGTACAACGGCAGCCAGGAATGCAGTACCCCAGCGTCCTACCTCCGGCTCGAACAAGAGACCGTAGGCCTGCTCAGCGGTGTCCAGCAAATGTGCGGCACAGGTAACCTGGCTTCTTATATTTGTGACGAGTATTAAAAGAAAATTGGGTCGATTAGTCAATAAATTTGCAACTTTAAAAATAATAGCAATGGCTTCCATAGGTAACTTTATCTCATGCAGGCAGCTTAAAATGCTACGTTCAAGGTACATCAAGGTACATGGCACCGGCGTAGTCATGGTCATATTTACTATATCCTGTTATACTTAACTGAAGGAGGATCCCAAAATACCATTTGAGTAGAACCAACGGCGCACCGCATCTCAAATGTTAACGATTCTGTCCAGTGGAGCTGACGCTATTAAATGTGAATGGTGGGACGTTTACATCAAGTGAAATATTGAAACATATTCATGAATGAGATTTCTTGTTAAACTGCTTGAAAAATATTGTCTTTTGAATTTGTTTCAATACAGAAAATGGCAGGCTATGCGCATCATTAGAGGTCGTATTTCGCTTAGAATGTGTGACTATAAGTTGTGACTACTGCGCCATGTCTCTTGTGCTTCAGTGTACATGTACACATCTTGTTCTTATAACAATAGTTTACCTAACACTGGTTCATCCCCGCACAGGTATAATGCCGACCGTCACGCCGTGCGTACAGAGAGTAAACTTTGACCTGATGCAGTGCTTTGAAGAAGTTGGGTTAAACCCCGAACTCTACTCTCCTCGGGCCAGCCGTATGGAGGGAGCAATCATCGGTGACAACAGGGAGGTCGCAAGGGGTTTTTTGTGGGTATGTGTGAAACTTAAGGTTTCAATGCCGATATTTCAAAAGGTTTTCATTTGTGAATTATGAAATCTTAAAAAAGACGAAACCGTTGGGAAAAAAAAAAACACAAAAGGTTATGTCAAAAGCACTCAGCAAAAACAAGTTGTATTTATATCAAATATATAGGCATCATGGGTTTACCTAATGTATCCATCCACCAGTATCCACTGCATCTCAAAACATGTAATGTATTAAGAGCTAGCCAGAGGCCAATTGATCTTGTACCGATTAATATGTCGGGTTAAATTACTAGTGCATAAGTCCAGAGAACAAGTCAGTAATTCAAATACATGTATTAAGTACTATTTACCACAGAACAAGTAACAGTGTTGACCCCATAAAAAGCGAATCTGTCATGTATATAACACATATACCTACATTTATACTCTAAGGGTTAAAATGTTACACTTGCTGTACATGTGTGTATATGGTACATTTTTGTTTTCTCTCTCCAGGAAGCGGAAGGATTTATTTGCTTGCCAGAGGACGGTGATGGAGCAATGTCCAGAAGCTCGAGCCTTCCAGGCGATTAGCGGCACGGACCAGTTCGCTCAGCATAACGGCATGGAAGTCCTCTGCAACGATATCGAGGGTAAGTAGCGGCTTTCATCAAAGTCACTTCTTAATCAAATTTATGAGGCTGATCATAATAATTTAAATGATATGTATACATGATGTCACATCTTAACTCTCCACAAAATTATATATTGTTTTTGGGAGACATAATTTAAACCATTCCCAAAAATGTGAGAGCTTTATCCTTTAAAAGGTGAGTGATGTTTCTGTGTACACAGTTTTAAATAGAGTAAGATATGTTTTATTAATCATTCATGTGTCCAAACTAAGGTTAATTCCAAAAGATACTTTGAACATTTCATAAATACCAAATTTTATCCATACTTACCATGTCTCTATTTTAACAATTTTGTTTATAGTGTACGTGAAGGGTCTGGTGTGCTTCCAATCTCCCACAAGCCAAGTTGAGACATGCGCTAACAAACTGGTCCAGGATATGACTGACGTCACTTTCAAACAGCTGAGGGACAACCTCTCGACCGACGCTTTCTTCTCCGAATACTGCAAGTAGGTGTCGAAGCATTAACCTGTTTAATGTGTACGAACATAATTTTGACATGTATTTTCTTAAACATATACTTTTAGAAAGCATCCTGCAAAGGTAAATGGTGACATGTCCATTTAGATTTGACTAACGAAGTCTGACTTAAATAAAAAAAAATCCGCAGATAAAAGAAAATTGCAATCGTCGAAGTTAATAACATCCTACCGGGCTCTGACTGATCTAGATATACACTTACTGCATATACGCTAGTTGCATATACCTAATCAATGGATGTTATACTATTTAAAGTGTTGGTCCCCGTCTACTTTACCAGAAAAAATTAAGACATATACTCAAATGTACACATAACGGATCTATACGCCTAACTGTCTAATAGCATGCTAACGTTACACAAGCCATATCTAAGCCAGTTTGGTTGTGTTTTTTGTTGTTGTTGTTGTTGTTTTGTTGTTGTTGTTCTTTTGTTGGGGGTTTTTATGCAGAAAATCGAACACCGTCTCTAAAGCGGGAGGGGGAGGGTGGTCGAGGTCGATTTTTAAATGAGAAAGATATGCATAAAAGTAAACTAGGCGAGTTATAGCTAAAACAATATGTTTACCCTACATTCAACTAACGTATGAAGTTTCATATTTTGACTAGAGTACGACTGGAGAATCTGCAGTGTGATGTCGCGGCCTGGAACAGCGCCTGTGACCCGGCAGCTGTAGGTCTTAAGGCCGAGTACCAGTGCAACTTACTTCCGGAACAGTGCCGCAACAGCTCGCTGGTCGGTGACGCATATGGCCGCGCTTGCGCAGTCCCAACATTCAATCGACAGCTGAGAGGCAATGCAGGAACCAACGACAAAAACGGATCGGCTGGCATTGTCGCCTTGGCGACAACAGTTTATCTGTTGCTTCGTTTGTACTGGTTCTGATTCTTTAAGTTTGTATGTGTGTTAGTTTTATTAACATGTAAGTGTAGTTTTGTTAATTTTGCGTTAAGTATGTTTATCTAAACTTGAAAGATCTGAACAACTGTAAGTTGTAATTTTGCATAACATCGATATTGTTACTAAAATATCTGAAGATGTTTTTTTATAAGAGTAGTAACTTAATGCTGTCTAAAGTGTTTACCTTTTTACAGACAGCGCGTTAAATTATCTTTCTGAAGATGATTGCGACTCGGGCGCAGTATCACATCTGCACAGTGTTTTAGAGTTTCTATTTTGTAAATATGTGTACATTTAAAAATTATGTAAAGTGTTGTTTACCGCCACCAGTTTGCAATAATTGTATAGTTTCGGCCTTGCAGATAGCATTCCTTTCTTCATATACATGTAGATCATTTCTCTAGAACTGTTGATTAAAATGCTATTGTTTTATTCATCTTCTAAAGAATCGCTTACTGCGATTTTTTCGTTACATTTCGACAATGTGTTTAAAATAGTTACCTAACTAATACCAATATGAAGGAGTGGTATACTATCACCGTGCAAGACTTGCCTACTTGTAGTTATCTTATATGTTGCTAATACGAGGAAAATTTCACTATCTTTCTCTACAAGCATTTTTTTCTTGGTCTTAATATAAAAAAATGTTCCTTTGAGAATCACGGCTTGGAATTAACGCATGTATTTCTAATGCTTTATCTACACATAATATTGAATTGTCCTGTGTAGGGAAAAAACTAGTTTGTAATTTGTGTGTTTGCACTAGTTAAATCAACTATTTCATAGCACCTAACTTTACTTTTTGATTTGATAAAGTTTTCCAAAGCTTTTGGGGCACCCGTGGCGTAGTGGTAGAGTCGCCTACATGTAACTTTTGTGAATGCTTAGCCTCTCACCACGTTGGATTCGAGTCCTGATCGGAATAAAGGACTTAATGTGCGAAGGTCTACCAACTCACCTGCCGTGCGCCTTTGGTTTTATATTTCCCAGATATTTGCCATTTTTCTCCGCCAAAAATAGCTGTGCGTTGCTACAAAGGCCATAATTGGTCGCTGCGATGTATTTCAAAACAAAAACAAAGCTGTGTTAGTTTCATGTTAAAAAGTCAAAATTCAGTTTTTGTTATTTGATATAAACCTTGAAATTGTGTACATTGTCCGCCTCATTTCTTACATTCTGTACAGTTCAATAACTTTGATTTTTTTAATAATTTGACAGAGACAAGATGAAATAGTTTTATAACCCCGCTTATTTAATTGTATTTTTCTTGTATGTGTACGCATTTCGTTATTTTCCTGGTTATTATGTCTTTGCAAATAAGCGAGAATAGCAACTCTGCCTTTAGAAAGTCAAGTGTATTTCTCCTGTTGTATTTCTTAATTATTCCATGTTCGAACATTTCATATTGTTCGCCATCATTTGTAATAAACATATTGAAAAGATAATGGCGTTGTTTTAATGGACCATAAGTGTTGATTGTCTCTCTTCTGCCCTTTTTTTCGTACATCATGATGATGATGATGATGATGATGATGATGATGATGCGTAGGAGTTTTGTTAAAAATATTTTAAACTGTTGCATTGACAAATAATTCCTCGCACTTAAAGCTTACTCATTATGTCTAAACATTGTGATTTGGAAATACTTTCTTTAACGAATGCTTAATGACATGTAGATGCAAATGTAGATACAAATAATTAAACATTTTGTTGAGCGAGTAAACGTGTATATTTATCCAAAGTTTTTATGAACAGTAAACATTTGCACTTGAATGTGGAATACAACATTTACTTCCAAGCTGATATGAGAAGTAACCGTTGTTATGTCGCCTGCCGTCCCTTTACGATTATCTCCCGTCTGCGAACAGTTTGTTGGCGGATGAGACTCTGTCTTACTATCGCCCATCTAACATAATCTAACTTAACACAATCACAATGATTTTTAAAGTAAATAAACCGAGATCTTTTCTTGTTAATTAAATACTACAAACACATATCTACTATCTTGAGAGATATGTAAAATGTCCTTACTTTTGTACTTGGCATTTGGAGATTAATGGTCAGATAGTTTCAAAAAAGTATCCAATTTATGAGAAACAAAATGGCCTGAAAAAAAGGCGGTCAATTTAACCGGGTGCCTATGTAGTCTAACAGTAATGACCAAAGGCACGATTCAAACTTTACTAATAAACATGATCAGATCGTCGCATTGGGCGACACACAGTTTTTTGCCGCATGGGAATGTGATATAAATAGCACAATGTAATAACAGAAAATACACAGGCAGTTCGCAGTGCTCGAGATTCACGCATTGTAGTTTCATTGACGAAAATTCGAAACCATGGCCAATGCATGGTGTTATTATTTAAATTTAATATTTTACTTAGATTTTTAATGGTATTATTTCTTTGGTACAGAGTAGTAGTCAACTTGTATGTTTGCTTGTTGTGCTTTGTATGTGATTTTTTTAACAGGTTCACACTATCAATAATTAATTAAACATTAAACTTTAAGCTAAACTCGTAGGTGAAACGAAAATATTAAAGTGTATATCATGATTTAATCTTATATATGAAAGTAACACAATGTGTGGTTGGGTCCAGTGGCTCCGGATAATCATGTCTTGTCAACAGCCTGATCGGTGTCCTATCGGTAGGAGAGACGACAAACGAGAGGTGGAAATACGCCTACCGGGTTGTAAGAGGCGTCAATATCTGGAATATACACAGGGTGACCCAAGGCGCACGTATCTTGAACGTCAGGAGATTCTTTTTTATTATTTCGTTCTTGTCTCAAGATCAAGATTTTACGGAAGATGTCTGGTTGGTTAAACAACTTCACGAAAACGACATCAGCTTTTACTTTGTCCAGACATTCATAAACAATGATATAGAGTCGTCAAGGAGACGAGATCGCAACCGCCTGAAATGCGAAGAACAACATAGAAATTTCGCAATGTGTAGAATAAAACAAAACCAGCTTGCTTCAGTTCGGGAAATGTCATCTTGAACTACAGGAAACTGAGTCTTCCTTGTCTGTACTTTCTGGCCTGACAGTTATGTGCTTTCACTACTAAAAAAGACGGCTTGGACTGGAACCGAACGATCTTGCATCAGAGCCTCTGCAAATAAAACAGGCCATAAAATGTAACCCAGGTTTATATCAACCCCAGAAAAGCTACACGTGATAGTCTGTTGTATGTTTGTGCACATGTTGTTCATATTTGTACGTCTGGTATTACTTGTCTACCCTATGTCCCGTAATGGCATGTCTTGTTCCAACCCTCGGACTTGTCTGGTATGATTTTGTATGAGCATTTATCCTTATATGGTAGTGTCTGGGATGGAAGCGAGGTTGTATGTTGGGATGCACGTGAATTTCAACCTTTTCCCGCTTCTAACCCACTGGAATTCTCACTCTAGCTACCTAATCACTCTCTTGCTATTTGCCCTGCCGTACAGATGCCTATACCTGCCAGAGCATTTTAATAAATGTTCTGATGACCACCTGATTCTTACTGGTTTGTTTCAATAAAACAAGTATTTGTAGTAAACCCGAAGCTTCTGTTCGATTTCAACTTGAACAAAACCCCCGTCACAATAAAACATACACGCACCAACTGAACAGGACAAAGATTTTTTTCCTAGAAGCACTGATTGAAGGCGTCGCTCAAACAGCAGCAGCCGTGACACCTATATCTTTTCTTGTGGTTGTGTGTCGAAGACGCCCTTAAAAAATAACTCGTTTCAAGTGCAAATAGAGATTTCGAATAGATGACCTTCTAAAGATGGCGCTGGTATTCGGCGTCCAACTTGACAAAATACTAGCACAGCTTCGCGAAAGGAAATTGTTTGACGATATCGCGACTGAAATTGGGATGAAGTCCACTATTTCCTTTGGCGTTAAGTTAATTCCTGTTGTAAGGACTTCTTAAACTGTAGTCTTGTCCTATGGAGGTACTCAAGATTTTCTGCAGGATCTGATTTCAACCATGCACACTGATGTTTTGGCCGTGTACGATCCCATGACATGCAAGATCATTTATATCTAGCAAAATAATTGGCATAAAGGGCAAATGGATTAAATGTACATTAACACTACAAAAAGCATTAATGCGAAGCATTAAAGTTCGCAGTCCAGCTCTGCTCATAAATGTTACTTTTCTGCCTACTGTAACGGTGCCCATCTTCTCACCCTAACTACTTGATCGTTATAGCCTTCGTTATATAATTCGTCCATGCATCAACACCACTACACATAACTATTGATATTACAGGACACATGTATGAGAAAGAGAGGATTTGCAACATATTGGAATTTTTATTGGAAACGTATTGTATTTACTCATTGGCTGAAGTATGTTTTAATAAAGGGAGTCGGCAAATTCCCTTTCTTATAACTCGTATATTTCTAACCACAATTGTTACAAAAAATGAAAGTAAAACTGAAGAAAACGACTAAGAAATGACATAACCTTACGTTAAGATACTTAAACTAATTCCACCCCTTTTTCATGTCTTAAAATCAGATATTGTTTATGAATACAATAATTAAAGAAGATATACATCTATGCTGAAAAAAAAATTAAAAAAATTGAGCACATATTATGAGTGCCATGGTGTAAAGAAACTAGATCTATGACAAATACATGTAAGTATTAGTTATTAAAAACACAGTAAACAGGTATGATTTTTCTATTTGATATTATGTATCACAAGGAAAATCATATTGTTTGTTTGTTGTTGGTTTTTTCTACAGATTTGTAAGCTATGGTTTTAGTCCATACTCATTTAAGCCATTGGAAAAGCAGAACATAAATGATTATGCTTGCACGTAGCTCCTGTGTCGCAGGGACCGTTACCAGGATTTAAGCAAGGGGCACAAGAGGCTTTGATAATGAAGCTGCATAAATGTTTTAAACACACGCAGTGATTGAAGATAACTTGTTTTGTTTAAGATTTTATATACGTCGCATGAACGCCCGTACATACAGGCAGGCAGAAAGGTAGACAGAACGACAGACACAGAGACTGACAAGGAGAAGGAATGACAGACAAGCAGGTAAACCGGCTAACTGGAAGGAAGACAATCTAAAAGAGGACATCGTGATAAGTATCCAGAAAAAAGACAAATAAAAAGGCAAACAGGCTCAGACTGTTAGATAGACATGTAGGCAGATAGACAAGGTGATGGGCAGGCAGACTGACAGGCAGACAGACAAGCAGACGGGCAGACATGCAAACAGAAAGCCAGGCAGACATGCAGAATGACAGACACGAAGACAGACAGCACTGTAAACAGGCAGGTATGCAGAAAGGTAGTCAGACAGTCAGGCAGTCGGGAAGACATATAGGCAGACAGGCAGGTAAACAAACAAGCAGGCAGACAGAAAACCAGAAGAAAAATAAAACAGAAAAAGATGCAGGCAGGCTGGCATACCTAAAGACAGGCAGACAGCCAACCAAACATACACATACAGAAAGCTAGACTGACTGACAGCCACGCAGATATTGACTAGTATAATTAAATTAAATAGGGGGAAGGTATAACTCAAACAAATATACATTTTATTAAAAAATGATGCATTTTACGACATGCAAATGGTAATAATAATAATAGAAGAAGAAGAAGAAGAAGAAGAAGAAGAAGAAGAAGAAGAAGAAGAAGAAGAAGAGAAGAAGAAGAAGGAGAATGTGAAGAAGAAGAAGAAGAAGAAGAAGAAAGAAAGAAAGAAAGAAAGGAAGAAAGAAAGAAAGAAAGAAAGAAAGAAAGAAAGAAAGAAAAAAGAAAGAAAGAAAGAAAAGAAACAAACAAACAAACAAACAAACAAAGGGAAAGAAAAAACGAGGACCAAATCACTTGACAATTTATTTAACGTTTTCAGCTCATATGGAGCCGCCTTAAAAGTGGTATCGGACAGCTTGGACAAAAGATATTTTAATTAAACATCATAATAAACCATTGTTACCGAACAGATCTCGCAAACTGCTGTTTATTGATGATTATACCTGTACGAAAAATGTTTCATATCGACATTTCAAACATGTATTTCATATCTGAGCCACGCTGCACAGTAAGCTTTTTTTAAAACGAAGAAAACCACGTGACCACATATGCTTAAGGTCATCTACGTCATCCGCTGTGACCTAAATGTCTATTTTTAGCAAGAATCCCCCATCGTTCTTATCTATAGATTTGAAATAATGAACATTTAAGTGCTGATTAACGAGTTTTACTGCCCTAAAATTGATATACTGTTGAAAATCCTCAAAGCTTAGACTAAAGTATAATTTGTTTCTGTATAAAGTATGTACAGTCACCCCAAACACCCGTCAGATATTATCAAATATTAGATATAGGCAAACTTTCGGATGCAACCTTTAACGTACCTGCCAGGCTAATAGAATTTAATTTCATTAAATAATTGATTTCATGAATTAACTCGTTTTGATGTGAATCTTCGCTTCGTGCGACTTCTTTTGATTTCAACAGTTGGCTTAAGGCAGCTCTTCGCCTTGAACAAGTCAAAGCGGTCAAATATTTATGATTTAACTTTACAGGACTGGTTTTTTAAACCGGTCGGTCTTTGATATAATTAAATATTTTGTATCTATATTAAATAATGTTTTTCGATATAACAAGTACAATATACCAGTATATTGTTAGTTTGAAATCGTCAAGTCATTCATCATGTCCAATACCTTTAACAAGTTGAAGAAATTTATTCTATAAACTGATCAGTTCAAAGGAAACTAAGTAAATGAAGTTATTTTTAATGGGCACCGATATTATTTATCTCCCTTTATTTCAACTTGCCTGTTACAGTTGCCTCCCTTTGAACAGTCATCGTGAATAATGTTGTCCGTGCTTCTCATGAGTTTTAATTACCGCAAGAGAAAATAAGTAAGCAATTGCTAATGAATTGCTAACATTGCTAACAGAGTGTAATTAACGTTGAGAGATTCAAATCTATTATGACAGAATGTGACAGCGAAGTGCTTGAGCCAAATAAGGTACATACTGTATATTTGGGCAAACCAAAGCATTCAAAAACGTATTGAAACTTAACGCGGCTGGGTAATAGGTCGGCAATGTTATAATGAACAATTTCTAGCTAAAGGAAATAAATGTTGTAGATGAAACGGATGCAATTTGATAACGAACGTAATCTTTCATCATCTTCAGTCTATTGTAGAAACTTATTCTGTTGATAAATTCATGTAAAAGTAGTACGCAAATCGATAATGTTATGTTTATCTATCAAAACTAGACATTGTGATTACAAACAACCGCGAGCCTGAGTCTCTAACTTGTTATTCATATAGACAACTCTTGTAAACAATACAAATACGGCATACCGAATTATCTCGGTTTGACCACTATTGGTTTTTAATACACTACAATTCGCCCCTTTTCCAAAATAATAAACCTTCCTTTTTCAAATAATAAATCCACATAATTTGTCTTTAACAAAATAAAACATATTCAGTTTAAATATCCCATTAAAACAAATACTCAAACAGATTTTTATTCAACCAATTTTATACAATTAAGCGCACACTTAAGTAGTCTCAAATGTTACAATCTGTCAAATTAACAAAATGGTTAATGACAATTGAATGTAATTCCAGATTACTATCAAAATTTCCTAGAAATAACATGTCTTTCCTTTATATGTCTTCCTTGGTAGCCTGATACATTCATTTCTAAGACAGCCCAAGTTTACTAACAACGCATTAAACAAAATTGACATCGCTGGAACTATTGGACTTTTTAACAAATATTAATGTCAAACATACAGACTTTAACATGTACATTATCTATGAAAATTTATTTCAGTTAAACTGGTGAATATAAAAGCCACTCACTATCATAATAAGTAGTCTTAAACAGTTCTCAACATAAAGCATCAATTCATGTATCCATCCATGGCAATAATCAAACCAAGTCATGTTACCCTGGTTGTCGCCTTTCTCTCCCGGACCTCAAGGTGGATTCTATTTGTCTCGGAGGGCCCATCTCAACAACTGGTTATCG